>JAHQIW010006278.1:0-28025 GCA_019055375.1 Parelaphostrongylus tenuis
ATCTCACGAAATAGGTGCATTTCTGGTTAAGTGAAAAAACATGTTGATGCTCAAGCATAAAAGTGGGTCAATATAGTGTTGCACACGTTTGAAATTTGTAGAAAACTTGCATAGGACCTATGTGCCAGGACTGGCTATCTACTAACCTTGGCATAGATTGTAAAATCCAGTGTTTATCCTTGATAAGCACTTTCCTGGCTGTCTATAGTAGTATTTATTGAATACAATAGCAATAAAGTGCCATAATGCTACAGCGGCTGACGTTTCGGAGAGTTTCGCTTTCTCTTCGAGCCCTGGAACGCTTGAATTAATTCTCAATCTACGAGTTAAACACTTCTCACAACCCCGGCAGAGAGACGTAATGAACGGATTTTCTTTGCATCGCGTAGTAGATAGCTTCATTCTGAAAACTCACCGTTTTGTTCTATTTGAGCCCTCTGATTACTTCCAAAACAGGTCGCTCAATGTCCTACATAGATGAGAATGTGCCTGGCTCGGGCCGCAGAAATTACATCATGCGTACATATGATGCGAGGTCTCGCGATTCTGGAACTCACCCATTTCTGCTGTTCATTTTTGGATTTTATCCAGAAAAGCTCAAGAGTTTTATCTCGCCGGTTTTTTGAATTCCGCTAGATTTGTAATTTTCATATCGAAATTTTAGCCCTTATGGGTTTGCTCCCCATGCGTGCCTAATGGAGCTTTTGTTTTGAGTTTTTCAGCTAATTATGCTTTTGCAAACTACAAGTTTTCCAACTATAATTCTTTTAATTTGACCCCCTTTAGCAGTGGTATGATGTTATAGATATACCTTGTGATGTAGAGTGATGTGAAATACTTTTTTGCGTCAGGCAGGACTCGAACGCGCATCTTGTTGTTGCGTAGAAATAGTGATGGCAAACGGGCTGCAGTAGCGCAACGGGTTAGAGCACGCGCTCCCTCATAGAGTGAGATGTGGGTTCGCATCTAGCTTGATGCAGAAGGTTTTGCACATTACTATACATCACTGGGTATAACATAATACCAACGCTAAAAGTGTTCGAATAGAAAGAATTCTAGTCGGAAAACTTGTAGCTGCAAAAGCGTGATTAGCTCGAAAACTCAAATCAAAACAAAATGCTGCAATAGGCACGTTTGCGGAGCAAAAACATAACGCCGAAGATTGCGATGTAGAAGTCACCATCCTCGCATAGTAATCCGCAAAAACTTCCGCGAAAACCTCGTGAAGCTTTTTGAATAAATACTAAAAATTCAAAATGCACAGCAAAAAAGAGTGCCCAGCAATATCGTGTGACCTCGCACCATCACCTGTATCACCTGTCGTCCCGTTGATCGTCGAGTGACTCGAGCAGGTACCAGCAACTCTTCCATTTTTCCCTATCGCGTGCAAGAGTAGCCCAGTGGGTTCTCCTTGCTCTAGGGAATTCGCTGAGCATCATATCTTTCTTCCATCGCTTTCGTGAAGAAATCGGACCAACGGGTCAGTGGTCTTCCTTTAGAGCGCTTGACGTCCCGAGAAATCCAGTCGGTAACGGCTCTCGTCCATCGGTTGTCGTTGAAGCGCATCACGTGTCCGACCCACCTTATTTTCGATATCCTGGCGTGTAGAACGGCGTCTCTGATTTTCGATCGTTGACGTAGGTCGGAAGTTCGGATCCTTTGTCTCATTTGCGAAATACGAGATACTCCTAGCATCGACCTTTCGACTGCGCGTTCGATAACGGCAAGTGATCTTTCATCCTGCTTATGTAGCGACCAGGTTTCTGCTGCATACGTTAGGGCAGGGATAATTTTCGACTCGCACCATGTCTTAAGCTAATTATCCCAACCTGAGCCAGGTAAGTTCTTACCAATTGAAGATTCTGAGCGTCTTATCTTCAATGAAAATCAGAGAATTCAGTAAACAACTAAATGGTGAGTGTTTCGAAAAAAAAACTTTTTTTGCGGTCCAAAAACTTGTTTACTACATCATTTTAGCGGGTTTTTGAAAGCACCTGTCCGAGTAAATTGTGGATCAATCTGACCGTTTCAGGCTGTAAAGAAAGCGAAATTCGTCGAAACGTCATTCGCAGTCATTATAGTGCTGTACTGATGTAATCAGTAAATGCTATTATAATATCCCCGAAACTGCTCATTGAAAAAAGGAAAATCATTAGATTTAGATCTAGTCTACAATAAATTGCTTGTCACTAAACACACGTGCATGGACATAAATGAAGCAAAAAAAACACTATTGCAGCCATTACTTCGTGAGAGTTACTGCTGGTTATCCAACATTCATTGACTCGTACTACCCTACACTGGAAAACTTGACCCTAACCGATTTTGATGGTATTGGTGAGCCATCTCTATCTCCAATCTTGCCGAAATCATCTGAAAAGTAAGTGTTTTCTTTGATTTGCACCGATGTTGATCTACGTGCTAATATTATATATTTTCGATTGCTCAACTGGTCTTGCGACTTGTTTCCTGGAGATAGTGCCACTTGTACATCAACCATCACTGCAGATTTGTGTCGGAACGATACACAGTTTTCCGCTGGATATTGGCGAACTACAAAGTCTTGCGAGAAAGGAGGCCGGCTTGTCTCATGTATGAATGTGTGAGTGTCTGATGTTGGATACTGACGCTCTATTTCTCAACTCTGCGACCACGATCCGTTAAATATCCCATCTGGCGCTATCCGGTAAAATCCAGGCCCTTTCTGACTTTGTATATATAAGGAGCGCGAGAGATAGAAAATAGAAAGGGAATGTATATTTGTTTAGTGGTGACCTGAGTAAACAGGCTCTTCATAGAGAAAGCTACAGCGTCATTCAGATCATCAAGGAATATCCGAACTAGTCAGCACATTACTAGTCAAATGAAAAGTGTATTGAAACCTGCGTGACCACTTGTCAGTGGCCTACATCGCTCTGTCAAGAGGTGTTTGCGTACTCCAGGAGCATAGCTTACTTGTGAAAGAGGTGTTTAAGTACCTTTCGTCATTATGGATTGGAAAGGTATAGAGCAATCCAATACATGCATAAAGCTCATTACCTAAACGAAGCTGCTCACAAGAAGAGTATGTGATCGTTGCTGGCTTGCTTTTAGCTCCCTAGTCAGCTACATCATACATGACAGATCTACGTCCGAAGGAGAGGTAGACATAATTATAATGCTTCATGATTATCGCTTCTATCCGTGGTTTATAAAAAGTAACCAAAATTTTTAGATAACCAAGCAAATCCCTTTCTATTGAACCGCTTCTAGCGGTGGTTTGTTGCTATTAATATGACTGATGTAAATGATGTGCAGAACTTTTGCGTCAGCTGAGACTCGAACCCACATGTCACCGTATCCGGGAACGAGTGCTCGAACCGTTACTTCACCGACGCTTGTTTTAACACCACTCTTTCTACGCTACAATGCATTTACCTACTAGCAACCAAACGTCAACGCTATCGCACAGGTAGTCGCTATTCAAATTGAACCTAGTCACGCTGACAGATTTTGGGTAAAAGATAATCATTCCTTTTTTATTTTTCTACATCAACGAGGATAATTATAACTCATACCACCGGTAAAAACGCATGAATGAAAAAGTAATTATGATTGACCATCTAATTCCCATTTATGACTGGGTTCAAAGTCGATAGCGACTAGATAGATGCGTTGTAACGTAGAAAGAGTGGTGTGAAAACAGGTGTCGGTAGTGCGACGGTTCGAGCGCTCTCGTATGGGGTGAAATGTGGGTTCGAGTCCCGACTAATGCAAAGCTTTTGCATATCACTTTGAGTTAATGGGTAAATTTTTCTAATCATTATAACAGGTAATCTAACATGATCAGTGTTTACAACAATCAGTAGACTATTTCTACACTATATTCTACAATACACTTATTTCTACAGAATTTTACACCCTATGCTACACCATCTCCCTTCAGCACTGTCACAAACGACACATGTCAAAACGTCGTGCTTGAAGTTCATAATGCATCCACAATACATCTTGTATTGAAAGACTTTCAGTAGGTACTATAACACTATTTGAACAAAAGGTAAAAGTGTTGATTGTGTGGCGATCAATGGGACAATATTCAGCTGCCGTCTACCGTAATGCAAACGTTTGCTGAACATTACAACGACTACAACAAACCCAGATGTTATTACCCTGGATTTCCAGTGCTTGCGAATGAGCCATTCTACTCATTCAATGCAGGTGTATACAAGTTGAGAGCTTTTAAAAGTAGTGGAAACTTATTCAAACCTCCTTTATGTTAAGGTAGGAACAGTGGTTGCGAATCAAACTTGGTGAAATTTGGTATAAACAAAACTGCAATCTGTTTGCTAAAGCAGCCAATCTGGGTAGGTCTTATTTTCCAGAATCAGCTTCTATGTATTTCAAATCTCTATAATGAAGTGTAGAACATTGTCTATAGGGACCATGAAGCTTTTTAGAGCTCGCAAAGGTATTATTCCGCAGAGCACTTTAGTTTTTTTTTCAGAAAAATGCGGACGGATGTCCATCTATGGACCAAATAACATCATTGTTCATTTCAAATGTTTCAAACATATGCAACTGTGACTCATGCGAAGTACCACTACTAAGGCAAGAGATAATTGGTAGTTGTGTAAAATTAGGATTTTTACGAAGGAATAACCTTATATAAGTATCCTCTTTTGCGGTTTGATAGGACAAAAATATCACGGAATGATTTGCAAACTTTTTTAAAATCAAAGGATTCGTGGAATCTATGATTCAGTAACGGATATATTATATGGCTCAACTTTGTACCCACTCGCGACCCATTGACGATACAGACTAATGAGTATGGATGGCTATCAGATTTCGCATTCCCATGAGTCGCTTCTAGAATCTAGAAAGGCACAAAGAATGGGCAAATGGAGCTATGATAAGGTCTTATCGATTTCCAACTTCAATTTTATTTGAAGACGCGCGTGGCGCAGTGTTTGTAGGTGCCCTGCGATCCCGCGTCCAAACCTCACCAAGCCTTCCATTCATCCGGGATCGGCAAATTTTTACCAGGCATGTCTGGTAGGATACCAGGACTTGACACATAGGAGGCCACCGCGTGTTCTTGCAGAGCCCAGATATGCATTGATTCACCTCAAACGATGAAGAGGAGCTCGACTGTATGGCACAGCTTCCAAAGATTGATCAACACCAAGAACCTTAGCATTTCGTTTCAAATTCTTATTGATAGCGTCTAGGTGTTGACAAATCTCAAATCGGATCTATGAGAGGGCCGCTTCTTTATCTTTGAAGCAAAGGATGAAGCCCTCGGCGTTAATCAAGCCTTCAGCAATGCGCTATTAAATTCGACTTCATAGAGTATCGTTAATGGTTTTTAAATGAACACATAACCTCTATAATGACGTGGTAGCCTAAACTTCAATCAGTGCTGCTGTGCTCTTAGACAAGCCTGGTTCTAATATATTGACATCAGAGGGACAAATCGTTTCGTAAGGCAGTTCACCTTCAACCATCGCACTAAACCCGCTAATTTCTTGCTTGATTAGTAACAAACGAGCCACTCTACGTGGTTTAAGGTGGCATACCTTCTATTTTCCAAAAAGCAGCTCATGTTCTAGGCAAACGCTACCAGTATCCCATCAGTACAACTCTACGTCGTGCTTTCTTCCCCATCAAGCTACCTTAACGTTTGCACACGTCAACGGATTCATCATGGTGCTCACTTAAGGTATGGTGTTAACATACGGTTGAATCAGAGCTTTCATAAAAAAAACCAGATACCTCTAGATCAAGGTAAAAGTGATACGCCACTGGAAAGAACAATGTACGAAGTTGTCAGAATTAGTCAACAGTTGAATATGAGAATTGCATTCGCCTTTACAAGCATTGTAAAAGAGCTTGAATACATATATACATATTTGGCCCACGTTAGTGTTTTTTGCCCTCCTGAACGCTTTCACGTGGACTCTCCTATGGGTAGCGCTTGCGCGACTGGACTAATCTTCCAATGTTGTGGTTGCATGATGAATTCTGAGCTTTCTCGTCGATAAAAGGCATTACGTTATCAGGAAGGGACGGAATTTGAAGAAGAAACTTCAATTTGGCCATTTTCGATTGGAACATGCCAATGCAATCACAAAACAATGAATTATTTATCAAAACTGATACTGCACATTGCAATGAGATGGCGTTTCATGGATAACTGGGAGAAACATGAGAAACATTTTATCATAAGTGTACTTTAGGAGTTTATACTCAACAGAACTCTAGAAGAGGCAATATTATACTGTCTTATGAGTAATACCTGTACAAATTCGCTTATAATCAATAATGAACGTTATTCGTCGCTCTAACTTAGAAACAACGCCGATGCTTCCTTCAAACCCCAAATATTTGGAAAGGCTACGTCCTTACGAGGATTTCATATTTCGAGCATTATTGAACACTTCCATACTGCATTTTCATGTTTCAAATTCTTTTTGTTTAATCGCTTCTAGCGTTGGATGATGTTATAGTGTACAAATAATGCTGAGCGCTGTGCAAGATATTTACGTCAGGCGGGACTCGAACTCGCAATCCACCCTATTCGGGGCGCGTGCGCTAATCCGTTGCAATATCGACGCCTGTGTTGCCACCACTTTTTCTACGCTACAACGCATCTATGTGTGAGTAACCAACCGTCAACCTTTGGCCTGTGTAGTCGATATCGACATTGAATCCACACATGCTGACAGATACTGGGTGAAGTGCGGGTTCGACTCCCGCCTGACGCAGATGTTTTGCACATCACTCAACATTATTGAGCCATATTTCGACAATAATTATCTTTTTTACCTTTCGTTTCGAATGTTTTCTTATGACCACGCTCAAATTTCAATATGCCAGATAATCATTTTTTAAGCCACGCATGTGGTCTGTTATAAAAATGATTATCTGGCAAATTGAAAATTGAGCATGGTCTTAACAAAACACTCGAAACGAAAGGTATGATATATTAACGATACCGGCCAAGAGCAGTCGAGTGTATAACACTGTATGTTCAGTGATAAATTCACTCGACTTACAGTATAAAATGTTCGTCGTCGCCTACTCTCAGTATAGGGGACTGAGTACCCGAGGGGATTGGCTAAAGACGAAACGGTATCGCCCGACTGATGAGCCCGTCAAGGTCGAAACACGTGTATCGGGCACTTTAAGTCAGAAATTATATAGCAGACCACATACGTGACTCAAAAAATGATTACCTGGCTTACTACCTTTTGTTTCTAATGTCACAGCAATTTACCTTTACACAGACGATAATCGAATTATGTAGCATATTATCATTCTGCACTTCTAAATCGAATATTGCGACAAAAATCTTTCACTTATGATATTCTCTAACTCAATAGAATATCCAAAAGTTGTCGTAGCGTTTTCAAATCAGAAGTTAATGAATATTTTATGGAGAATGGTGATGCTCACTGCATGTCCTTCATAATGAAAAGTAACAGTTATAGAGCAACTCGGCGCTTTTCCCACTCAGAAAGACGTATATATAAAGGATAAAAGCTCTTTATATGTAGATATATGTAATATATGTGAATAGATATGTAAATATCCACAAATGTATTCATATGTTTATTCAAATATACGTATATCCCACCAATAAATTATTTTCATAGCGATGAAATTTGCTTTGAATCAAAATTTCAGGATATAATACCAAGAAAATCCGTTGTGAAGTAATAGCAAGGCACTTTGATTGCAGTAGGTAATCTTCTTCTCCTGCTACATCAAAAGAAAGAAGTCTACCTGGATAACAAGCTCAGTATCAGAATTAACACACACAAGTCGAATGCATTCCATACAATCCATAGTGAAAAGGAAAAATTTTTATAGCAACTCACCGTTCTTCTCACTGATAAGGCGTTTTTACATATCTTCCAGAATTAATTTATCTTAAGATGGTGAAAAAGTTTACTCAAAATTATGTTTTACTTTATGATATCAAGAGAATCCGCTGTGAAGTTAGAGCTACGCATCCCAAAGGCATAACATTTTTTTTTAAAAGTGTTGTATAAAAGTCGTACAACAAATCAAGCTTAATCTCAAAATCAAAATTTCTAAAGCTATCGAATGATTGCAAAAACATAGACTACAAAAAAAAAAACAATTGTTGAGCAGCAATTGGAGATATGTTTGCTTTCGAAAGATGTGGTTTTCTCGTTGAAACATGGGAGTTTTTCGACATATGGGCGCCGTTTTTGCTAAAAACATCCTTACGGAAACCACTTCAATGAAAATTCCATAATATTGTGATGATAATGTCTCTCAAAAGGCCAATTTGCTAACGGAAATCTCGCATTTCTATCGCTATCTAAGCGAATACAATCCGCGACTGCGCAATTACAATATCTGAGATTTTACTTCGCGCGCCGTGATACGAAAGGTAGCACGTCGACGTGAAAGAGTTCGGAAGATATACCACAGCGCATGGATACGAAGTTTGGTTTCTTTGAATGCGCCATCGAAGTAATGAACACTTGTGTATGGTAATAAACGTTTATCTATCACGCTACACTCATTCATTTTGATTCAAACTGAAGTTTTTTTTTCAAATCTTCGAAGAATTTATTGGAAATTATCTGTCTTTTAAATCATTTCAAGTTATAACTATCAAGCAGCCTCGGACACAGGAGATTTGATACCAATCTCTGTTCACATTCAATTCCTTGAATATCACGAACCTTGCCAGAAAACCAGGTAATTTTTTCTCAGATTAGAGCGTTGTTTCCTTTTGATATCTTTTCGGTACAATTCTGTTATTATCAATTCTCTAGAAGCACGGCCTTTTTCGATATCTCCTTAAACGTCTACCAGTGATTCTACAGCTTCAAACTTGGCGATCCCATGCTGTGATTCTTTTTGAAAAGCGTTTTTATTGCGCTGCGCAGTGAAATAAAACTGAGTCTCACACTCGGTGCGCAGTTTTTACTCGGCCAGCTTATGTAAATGGTGTGTAGATGGATTTTGTAACATATGCAACAAACAACACCAAGACGGCTAAGCTTTGTGGATAGCCTTCCAACCAACTTTTAGTGATATTTGATAGCATAAATCTGGTTGATTTCGAAGTTAAGCTTTATTTTTGTAGAGCTTTCCATGGAGCGTTGGAAGAGTGGAAAGGTTACGCTCCCTACTCCCCTCCCCCTTTTTTTTACGCTGCTTAGACTTAGATTTTATAGAAGAATCAGGTTACATAGTATGGAAATAAACGTCCAAGCTTTCACAACGACAGAACAAAGTTTTTCTTTCTAACCTTCAATAAGGAAAATCCAAAAATCTTGATTTACTTATAGGCGCGAAATGCTGATATTTTGCTGTCACAACTCGATAAAATGGTTGTTAGAAACCTACTAGACTACCAAAATTATCAAAACGAGAATCGCCTTGTACGCAAATGTTGTTGAGAATGTGCTCCAATAACGAATTAGTACCTTTTAACTGTGTGAAAACTTAACTCAATGTCGTCAGCCATAATTTGACCGTATAAGAAAAATCTGCAGATTCGAACTACAACGTGGACGATTCCACTGTCCATCTGATCGAACTTGCTGGAAAGAATTATGGTTTCCTCTGCAGGACCTGCCATTGTCTGTCAATCTCCAGATTGGATTTTTTATCATTATGGTGCTGCTTTTTGCACTAGTGACGAAACGACAAAAGCGCTCAACCTCAGCTAACTGCGGCTGTCAATTTGCCTTGTTGAATTTGAAAATATAGTCTTTACATGCTACCTGTTTACCGGATTCCTCACACCACAGAAATCGCACGAATAGAGATGTGTTGCTGTTGATTTGACAAACAGGCTGCTGAGGAATAGTCTTTACATCATGTCTATCATCTATTCCATTGATCATCTAGTGACTGAAATGAGTACCAATAGAGCCTTTCCATTTGTGCGCTAGAACTGCCTTGTATGTTTCGTTCGCTCATCGAACCCACGAGTATTTTGTCTAACTTTTACAGTGACAAACAATGACGCCTCGTGAAAAACGTGTCGTAGAAATGTAAAAAGCTCACGCAAGCCTGGATTCAGTTATTATTTGAAGCAGTCATTCTCCCGAAAAACTGCTATTTCCCTATTTGAGCTTAAGAATCTCGTATGTATTTTGATTGCAAAAGTCGTTTGCACATTCTCGATTTCTGAACAACGCTGCTTCTCGGGTGCGTATCGGCACACCTTCGATTTCGTAATTCGGATGTATTTTGAACATCGACAAATCACGTAAAATTGTGATCTGCGCACTCTCTAAAATTTTTCGTCACAGCATTATTGATGATTAACGCCAACCTCAGAACAGCGCCCAACATTGGTGGATATAAGCGCGTCGTTTGTCTGACCATGCTTCCACTGAGTCTCCGACTCTCGCCTTTATCCGAGAACCCCACTGCGATCACGTTCACCAAAAAGGCTCCTCGGCGTTTTCCCTAAAAATCTATTGTCGTCATGTTTTTTGCTTGTTTCTTTTCCCGTAAAACATCGTGTGCAAGTTATCACTGTGGCTACGTTCGTTGCACAGAAATATCGTGGTCTAATACTTTTCGTATTGTCAGGAATATCGTGGTCTAATACTTTTCGTATTATTACCATGCCTTTTTTATCACTGTCATCTTAATATGCGTCGTTAATGTGTAATTACTGTGCTCAAATACTTTACTTTCGTAATTTGTGTATAAAGGTTCTTCATAACTGTATCGTCAAGAATCCTCGCTTTTGATATCGACTTTTTGTCCCTAAAAACTGGTCTCTCATTTACAAACTTCGGTAGAGGTAGAGACCAATGATTGAGACCCAACCCTTTCCTTTTGAGGTCTTACACGACACGCAACTCGCGTTAAACTGTTGTGAGATGAGCGGCGACTTTCTGCTATGGGCTGTGCTTTATTCATAAGAATAGCTTAACTACTCTTAAGGACTTAACATGAAGCTGTTGAACCCTTCATCAGCACTTGGTCACTTTAGCAGTATCTCTTTGCAAGATAAGGAGCAGTGGAAGAGACGGTAAGCCATGAGCGCGAGATCGAACAATTGAACACCTATGCGTCGCTGTGACCTCTTACCATTGCGACTTACACGCTCTTGTGCCGTAATGAGCTCTCAATACATTCGAAGAGTTACAGTCGCAAAATTAGTTTCGGAAAGATATTCTATGAAGTGGTCAATAATATAATTTTCCTAACATAAAACATACCAAACATAACCACCACTAAAACTTTGGAAGACAGGGATTCTACTTCCAGCTGTACTAAGTTTCTTTCTCTCTATTCTAACCATGATGATTCCAATCTTCTAACTTACTTTTGGTCTTGTTCCCTACTGTACAGCCCTTAATGGTTTGCAATCTTTCAGAATATCTAGCGACAGTGAAAATAAATGCGAACGATAAATCTTGGCATTTTGACTCCAGCACCAAACACCAAGTCCCATATCCACTCAAAGTCAATTGAACTCTGCTGTACATCCAGGGGCGTTGAGTGGTGATTAAAACTTTGAACTTGATGTTGGAGTTGAACAGGCGTTCCACTCAGAAGCCGAGCCGATGTTGCCAGCTTCAATGTTTTGCATAGCAAAGTGGTATCAGGACAGGAACCCAAGTTGAGCAGTAAATTCTGCCAGTGCCACCAGCCCTGTTATAAAATGTGATATGTTCATATTAACCCATCTTGTTGATTATGACTGCTGATTTTCTTATTCAGCGGAAACGCGCTGTTATTATGTTATTCAATGCGGACATTGGCGATAGTCTATTCTGGATTTACTTACTGGATTTTCGGCGGCCTGGTACTGTTGTGGTTCGTGTCAAGTCATCTCGGGCATTAATCCAAAGGGCAGTGGGTCGCAGTAAAAAAAACAACAAGAGAAGCTTTACATGATCTGTCTATGGGGAGGGGGACATAGAGATGAAGTTGGTCGTGTCTGATGTGTATTTTTTTTTCGAACCTCCAGAGCGTTCTCCAACCATCGCGACAAGAATTTGTGTTTCTTCAGAAGATTTTTTCGACTCTCCTATATCAGCATCGTTATTACGTCTTGTGCGTTTGAATTAATTCGTATATAAACATTGCCAGTGGGATTTCGGCTGGGTCCTGTGCAGCCATGGTACGTGTCACATCATCGCCTCATCGGGCACTAGCTGGAGGGCGGCAGTTCACTATGAGAGAAACATCAAAGGAAGTTAATCATGAATCATCGATAATGTCAGTTACGCACAAAATTGGCTTATCTATCATGTTTACATACTCAGCAGCTTACTTCGTGCATAAGCATCAGAAAAATTTTGCTTCACATCTCTTGAGTTTTCCATTTCGCCCACGTAGTACAACCGATCAAAATTCGATGTTTTACGACTTTGAATGGTATCCATTTGAACATAATATTAGAGTAAACCCTTACAAGAAGCTCATAAACTACACTGGCTGTAGCAGACAACTATTAGTAGTTGCCAGAACTAGTATTTAAAGATCATGGAACTACGGCAGCTATTGAATAATGATCTTTCAAGATCGTTTCTTTCTAAGATTCTAAAAGTGGTGATGATTCGTTTACTAGTTTGTTTATTTATAAGATTACATATAAGCCTTCCGATTATGAGAAAAATTTCGGTTCATTCCATATCATGACATTTCACATGCGCCGATGTAGGAAATTTTTGGCTTGATTTCTATGTGAAGATCGTTTCAGTGTCAATTCTGTTAACTTTTTGAATTTCACTCGAACTCGAAATGAACCATATGTGGAGGTTGTTTGGAAAAAAAGTGGACAGTAGTACCTAAGTCTGAATGATACGTTTCAATCTTAGCGAACAGGCGATCAGAAAGATGGTCTGAGATCGAATAACAGTGGTGGACAAGTAAAAAATAAGTGCGTATTGGATTAGAAGGTCTCTTTTGTACTCTGAATATTTCAGTTGAATGCTCTGTTTCATCGACCGTTAGAGTGCTCGTTTCGCTTCCATAAAGAAATATTCGCATTGCTTCCTAATGTTTATAGGGACCTCGCCTAAATACAATAACAGTCCGATCCTGTATTGAGCCTTTATGAGATGTGATATAGCATTTATACAGTAATAGACAGGCCCGTTTTGCCTTTTCAGGCTCATCAGTAATACGATGCTCTTAAGTTCAGTCGATTCCAGGGGATGCACCACTACTCATAAAGAAATTGACGCCAAATAACAAATCACTGCAAGTCAGTCCTCCGACACTGCAGTGGCTAACAGTCGAGCTCGTGGCTGATAGAATAAATCATAAAGGATAGAAGGACAAAGCTCTCGGCGTTGATCAATCCCTAGAGGATGCGCCATGCATTCGTGTTCAGTTTTTAACTTCGTTTGAGGTAATTCAATGCATATCTGGCCTTTACAATAGCTCGCGCTGGTCTTCGGTGAATCGAGTCAGTGCTGCTTATCCTCCCAGACGAGTCTGAGACCAGAATGGTAACAATTTACCGATCCCTGAGGAATGGATGGTTTGGCGAGCCATGAGCGCGCGATCCATTGATCTCGTGTGCGACACAGAGTACCTTTAACCACTGTGCCATATGCGCTCTATTATCAAATAAAAATGAATTATGCCTCTTCATAATCATACCTCAGCTGAACTGAAGTGCACCGTGCTATTGATGGGCCTGGAAGGCGAAACAGACCTGTCTAGCAATGTATAGGTGCCATACCAGACCTCATGAAACGGTCAAAACATGTTAACGTATTATCAAATAATAATAAATCAAAAACGTGATTTGATTTCAAACGTAATGGCTATTATGTCTTTGTTAAATGCCTGCATCTCTGCCTCTTTTCGATCTGCTTATAATTGCCTCGAAAAGTAGTCTGGACTTTTTATATCTGTGTTCGATTTGAAACGTGATGGATATTATACGGGACAACTGTTCTACCGTGTTACCCGTATCATATTGTTTTGGTGATCATCGAGTGACTCGCGCGGACACCAGTAAAACTATTTTTTTCTATCGCATGCAAAGTAGCTCAGTGGGTCTTTCTCGCTCTAGGAATTCGTTGAGCATTATATCTTTCTTTTAGGCTTTTCGTGAATGAATTGCACAGATAATGTAATTGTTATTGGATAAGGTTTTTCCAAATGCTACGCTGTTGGAGAATTATCTCTGCTTTCATGGAAATTGATGAAATGCAACAAAACGTATTGCATCCGTCTTCATTGTTCTGTAGTAGATAGTAAAAATTAATAAAAAATGGATCTAATCCTCCAGTAAAAAGTTTGTATAGTGCTTATTTGCTTACTCAAATGGCCTGTCTTTATGAAAAATACGTTTGCTCACCGACATCCGCTTTGGCAACATTCCTTCCTTAGAGCTCGAGTGATGCGAGACGAGAATCGTGGTCCATCGTCTGTCGTTTTAGAATGCACATGAGGTTGTAGCTTTGCGACTGAGCTTCTTTTTAGTAACAAGGTCATTTCTTCACATAAAAATTTTTTACTCGAATTTTGCAATCTAAATGTAGAAGTCTCGGCTTGCATGACACTCTCACAGCAGCCTTCAAGTCTATAATATGAATTTTTTAGTTGATAAGCGCTTAGTCTTTTCTGCAGGTCCTCAGGTTTTCAGACATTCAAGAATACTTGAGAGTGTCATTTTTTTTATTCTCACTCAGATACTGAATTCGCACAATGTGTAGGTGTAGTTTCAGGAATAGAAGGATCATAGATGTCTGTACCAGAAGTTTATAATTCTAGCGTATGTGATTAATGCAGGGATAATAGTCAAGGAGTCCAATTATAACAAATCTTATAGTATCTCAGATATACGAGAGTTTTTATTTTACCGAGCATAAAGGGAGAGTGGCTGAGTGATTAGTGACGCAGACCGTCAAGAAGCAAGGTGTAGATTTGGCGCCTAATATTGCGATCAATTAGCGACTGCCTTACGAAATTTTTTAGCTCAGCTATTCGAGATTGCAAAGAGATTTTCCCAATTAGTTTCCACGTTTTCCATGAAGAAGATCTTAATACTTTCGGGACCATGGACTCAACCCTCTGCGTGTCTAACCCCACAGTTCTGCACCGAACGACGGCACGCTGGGAGTTAAGCGCCGTTTTTAACGCTACACGTTGGGGTCAGATACACAGAGGGTTGCGTCCGTGGTACCGTAAGGGCTAAGCAATAGCTGAAACAGCGCACGAAATGTTCGAAGATTTTGTAGAGGGTGATTGCGAGAAAGCGAATCGAGTGCTAGAAGTGCTGCGATTCGCAGTGGAAAATGTGAAGGCAGGGCATGTGAAAAGATAGAAAAATGATTCCATTTTCCCACATTTATAGTAGTGGCACGATGTAGCAATTATATGTCGAGCTATGCCAAGTGATATTCGTAACTGTGCACCTTAGGTGAAAGTTGAACAAAAGATTCATCCATACCGTGCCACACAATAGCTCTACATCACCGATGTTGTTGGTCCCGCTTTCTTCTTTTGACGTTCTGTACCAGAAAGAGTGATGGCAGAGCAACGCACATTATGGTGTAGCACACAACAAGGTATGAGCAACGTGCGGGTTCAGCACCTTCTAGAGGTTTACAGTTCTACATAACACAAGGTAGCCATAGATATCTTAAATTTATTTTCTAGTATGAGTTAAATTGTCAATCGTACGAGGTGGCAACACATTGTGACCTTTGGCATACAATGAATAAACAATGGATTTCCTTCAAAGGTAGACATGAAGTGATTTTTCCAATGAGTCTTTATTATCAGGTGTACGATATGACTCTGCCGTTTTTTACAGTGTAAATATCCAATCAACACAAAAAAGTTTTTCCACTTTGTTCTGTCGAATATAGTTTCATCATCAACAATAACATTTTGCAAATTTTTAGACAATTCAGAAATGTCATTAAGAAAATTTGGTAAGCGAAACTCGTGAAATTTGGTTAACAATTTTTTTTTAATTTGCTGATTTGTAGTTAGAACTTGATCATTTAAAGTGATAACCTGACTGTACAATGTCAGGAGAATAAAGCGAGCAAAAAAAAACCTTCTAAAACCTTCCCTTCAGCTCTTTTATGACGTTTTCCGTCGGCTTTGCAAAATCAAGTCGAGTGTTATCACGAAGCAAAAATGACTTTCTCGGGTTTTATGACCCATTCTGGTCGTTTTATTTGCGATCAATGTTTTAATTTGGTCAATTTTTGTTTATAGAATGCTGCATTAACTGCCTCTCTTCGACTCTTTCAAGAGATCGTAGTAGACAGACGACTTTCTGACCCCTAAATGCACAACAAAATCCTCTATCAGTGAATACGTTCCATTTTGCAACCAAATTTGCTGATTGTGCGGAACTAGTCCATGATCGTTTGTGCTCTAAATCATCAAAATAAATCCACTTTTCGTTCCCGATCACTATGCAATATAAATAATTCTTCGTTTTCATCGGCGCTGGTCGTCTCCAATTTAAGCACCAAAAGTAAAGCTTCCCGCCAGTGGCGCTTTTCGGGTGCAAAAGTCATCGTCTTCAGAGTCCTACAAATACTTTCACATAAAGTATTTCATAAATAAGAAGCATATAAGAAGATAGCACTTTCAACGCACTTTGCACTTTCGAAAAAAGAATCTGCATATCTTTTTGTCACTTTTATTATAGCAAAAATAATTTAGCGGCGGAGTCTTATTTGTACATCTAATAGATATGGGGAATGCTAGCTGAATAATTAGATAATAAATTGGGTGCCTCATACCGCTTAATTCACGCATTTTTCTTAGAACTGCGACTGCAAATTATTGAAGAATGTCGAGGCTAATAGGTAATCGATTTTAAGGATTACTCCCCTCACGATTTCAGAATATGAACACTGCCTCAACAGAAATTAAGCTGTGTAATTATGACTGCAGTGGATCCTCTGTCGATCAAATTCGGCATATCGGCTTTTCGGCAATGACTTTAAGTGGTTTACATGATGCAAACAAGACCACTGTCTCCATTTTTTTAAGCAAGTCTCGTACCGGTTAGCTGATTATGTAAACTATGCGATTCGCGCCGAACAGCATGGGGCAAGGAATCGAACAACGTGCCACAAATGTGTTGATGTTCATTCTTACTTGTTGCGCCAACACACATACTCGATATTTTTGATACTATTATCGATATCAAATTTGTAAATCTGTTATCTATTTCGACATAGTTCTGTTGAGTCGACTTCGCATGTGAAAAGCGATGTAAGGCGGTGGAGTCTTGCAATATCCGAAGACATGCTTACGTCAACCAATAACGTAGGTGTTGTTCATGAATTTTTCTCTATCCAACAGATAAGTTCTAATGTTTTCCTATCCGTCCTCACAATATTTTGTTGTTGTGCTATCGTTAAGATGCCGATGTAGCGCAATGGTGTGTGATACGGTGTATAGGAGGCAGGGCGATGAGCAAAGCTCTGGTTCGATTCCCTATCGCGATATTCTGTTGCAGTCGATCATGCAAGCGCCTTAGGGAAAGTGATATCACGGCTATCTTCAGTATTGCAAGAAGAATTGTGAAGGGTTAACGCGAGGAAACAAATCGAAAGCAAAAAGCGTTGGGATTCTCACAGTAGGTTGCGTATGGCGGGTCGGGTAAACTGAGGAGAAATGTTTTTGTTATTATTTGCCATTGATTTGCGCAGACATCGCGTCAACTCAAGCACTTCCAACATCTGAATCGCTTCCTATCATCTGTCATCTACGGAGGTCTTCCAACTTTTTCGTGTGACCAGCTATCACTTGAAGATTTTCTTTTCATGGCGAATGTCGTTGGAATAGTGATCGAGTCAGTTCTCCCTAAAGTTCTAAGATAGCCAGGCTCAAGTGTTTCAGCTCGTAGTGCTGCTAGTGGATTTCAACAGGACAGACTGGAACCACTTTTGCAACCTCGAAGGAGTAAAAGCTTGGCCGGCCCTGAGTGAGGTAAAACTAGTTCCGTGCTCGCTATGATCAGCATCAATACCACTGTGCTAAGCTCGCCCTTACTCCTGGACTTAAAAATTATTGTAACTTGGTACCGAAAAACTAACTATAAGAAAGTGAACCATACATCATCATCATGTTAGAACAGTCACGTTGGGCTTCCATTTAGTTGTTAAGAAGCGTGGGCGAAGACTACTGAATCATTCGCTCACATTTTTTGAGTTCTTATTAACTGATATGAAATCCAGAAGTTATAATGTGCGAGTTTCAGTCGTTGCACTGCTTGAGGAACTCGTTGACGAGCACGTTAAATGGTTGTCGTGCCCTTGAACTTCGTGAAAAGATTGGAATCATCGTTGCCGCAGTTCTCCTTATATTTTTCGCTATTGGATTACGTATGTCTATTTTCCAGTTGGAGTACTGCACATCTTAGGCAATAACGTCAGGGATTTACTGTCTTTCTCAACACCTGTACATCATCGATAAATTAGACGATTCGATAATGCAAAAAAGTTAAAGTATGCAACCTTCATATATATATATATATAGATATATATATATATAGGTTATATAGGATCATTTAATGCTTTCTGGAATAAACGAGGTAGTGGATGCCTTTCGAGGATGGTCGTCAATTCCCTCTAATCAAATGAAGCAATTCTAGACCAAATGAAAAGAATTATTCAATCGAAGTACCAGAGTTACTAAAAAAATATCGCATTGTTGCTGATGTCTTTATCGAAGCAAATAGTGGCGAATCTTCATATGGAAAAGAATAGTAGCAGAGCTGTGATCTTGGTGGTATATGGTAGCATGCGCTCCGATAAGGGGTGTAACGAGGATTCAAGTCCCGCTTGAGGTTCAGAGTTTCGATATAACTTAGCGTCCTTAATTATACAATTAGCGAAAGATCAAGTGTGTCACGATCAGCTCCTCTTTGCCATAGTTTTGGACAGTATAGGTCACCTATATTAAGAAGCAGCAGGTTTAGATACACTGCAGAATAGAAGAGCTTTGACAAGATTCAAAGCCAATGGCATCTGTGACTTAGCTTGTTTATGAACTACCTTGTAAGCCATTGGCGCAAATTGGAAAGCTACTTGTAATCTTCTTCTGTATGGCAAAAGGGTACACATGGAAAAACTTTACGTTATATATGGTTTCATTGGATTCGTAAGAATTTAAATCACCTTCTATTGGCAGTCAAATTTTGGAGCAGCACGAGTCTATTGAGATTTGGCGTCTTGGGGGAATGTTTGCAATACAATCAGTCAAACACCTCCATCACTTCTTTAGAGAAAAATCACCAGACCTAGATTTCGAACTGCCGAAACTGTGAAAGTCTCTGTAAAACTTAGGTAAATCACCAATTGACATCTCGTAAGGGTGATGGCTTGCAATGACCTTATTTCCAATGAGCTTCCTACAGTATTTGAATTGACTATTTCAGCTCTCTTAATCACTCCTGGTGGAGAAGATATAGAAGACTGCGGTGGTCCGATGACGCCTGAATACAGAAAGAAACTTCTGCAAGGGCACAACAAATATAGATCACAACTGGCGAAAGGAGAATACAATATCATCGCACCTAACAGTGCTATAAAAGTGCTTCCAACGGCAACGCGAATGATTCAGTTGGTCAGCAAATTCATGTGTGCCGTTAACTGAACTTTCACCTAGGCACTATGTCGAGCTGTAATTGATTAGTGGTATTATATTGTATTAGTAGTTTTACAAGAGTTGTTTGCTTGTGAAATTGGCTTTCACTGCTCTGATATCCTTTGTTTGGCAGTTGCGCAAACAAGGAATTATCCAACAGATTATTGTTGAAGAATGAGTGGTGGTGGAATGTAGCTCGAAGGTGTAGTGGTAGCTCGCGTTCCCGGTATTTATCAACACGGGTTCGACTCCTGTTGAGGTCGCATTTTTGCTCCCTACTCAGTTATCGTGGTATATATGAAACATCATAACACTGCGAAAATCCAGTTAAAACACTAGAAACATTCGACAATCGTTGACAACGTGAACTCTCACTAGTTTCCTTTGTCATTGTTATTTCACTGATCTTCGCTGCAAGCGGCTGACCTTATGAGGCATAAGGCAACTTTACCAACGACAAGAGTTACAGCAATATCATCTACAAGCTAGAGACTATTCAATAAACTCAATCATTAGAATTATTCGTTCAGAAATGCATCTGCTCACTGGAGAAGACATCTCTGCAGTGGGCTAATAAGGTGCAGTGCCAGCTAATTCATTCAATAGATGCCCGGAATTGGTGAGAACCTTTACGTGGCATGGCCAACACGACCTCACATACAATCTGCCGAAGTAAGTTACTCGTTTTAGTTGTAAATCGTAAAGACCGTTTGAGATTGACTTCTTCAGTTGATGTCTCGAAATGATTGATAATCTGTTGGTTTCACAAACGAAGTTTTATCATAAAACCTCCATGTAGGTATTTCTTGGTAGACGCAAAGTATAATTTATATGTTCCAGGATTCCATCATGAGATGGGCTGCTGCGATAGATCATTCGGTGTTCGTACGTTGAGTGACTTCAACTTTGGTATAGGTCACTGCCACTCAGGTGAAAAGTCAACTCATACTGTCATCATAACTGCTTTAGTGTCAACATTCTGCGGCGCGGCTTCCCATTTCATAACTCTTTCACATTACAACTCACTGAAATCTATCTTGGTGTTTCAACACCCTTGCTACGACATGATTTTGTTTCCTAGCACATAACGCGGTGTTTTCAATCACACGTTGAGCTACGGACTGGATAGTTTTGATGATAGACGACAATTATTTCCATTAGTCGGCTTGAACGTTGGAAAGTGATACGGTCTTACGAAGAGATTTTGTTCTGTCTACTCACGGGCATAGATGATATGTATGATAGTAGTTACTACATTCTAATATAGTCAACCGCAGCGCCACATACTGCCAATACTTGGAAAAGTCTTGCTGGTTGAACTCAGTCAAATTCTGTTGTTTTTTTACTCGCTCAATTATATAGGAACAGCCATAACTCAACATATGAGCTTTTATTTGAATGGAAAATTACCAGCGAATTGTCAAAGTAGAATTTGTGCATGCTTGCGAGTATAGATTACAGCTTTACCCAGTCGACGTTCGCCATCCCATTGTTATTTGGTACTCTAGCAGGCAGATAGATAGATCCTAGCGAATATGTCCCACTTAGACAAAATGATGAAAAAAAATGGCATTATGTGTGGCTCACTTTGGTCATTTTGCTCCATTCTGCGTAAGTTGGTGGACTTCTTTGGACGTGGCAGTTCTGCAGTTTTTTCTTCATTTGTGAGCCTCGTTTACTTAACTTAGATTGATGCCCTAGCTTTATCTCGGACTGACTATGGGGTCGTTAACGCAAATGTCAAATTCAAACTTAGGTGCGTTTCTAGGGCGATATGATGATATTCTTCCGTTCTGAAAATCAAGATGAGTTTTTTTCCAGATTTTCTGGGCAAATACTGCAACTGTAGGGTGTGGGATTGTAGACTGTTCGAGTAAAACAATGGTAGTTTTGCCAATATTATCCACCGTAAGTCTTGAAATATTTATCAGCATCATTGGATATAACATAAGTTAGTGCCGTCAGTTGGCTCCTCACGTTTTCACATCAGCATGCGACAATGTGCGGACATGAATATACTCCATTATGCCAACCAACAACGATGTTTATTGATAGTTGTTTTTGATGAACACTTTGTCAGACGCTCGGCATAAATTTTTTTACGTGGTCAGATCACGAACGAACTTACGCTTTTTTTACGTGCCGTCGCATTACCACGCTATCTATATATGGACTTTTTGTGTGGTCACACGTACACGACACCGTCTGGCGTATAACGTTGTTTTAGCGATATTCGAGACAAAGCAGTTAAAATTAAACAACAATATGGAAACCTTTAGTTCTTCTGACTAAGATCTCTAATAAAGCTTTCGGCTGAGTACATGAATGCACACTGTCAGAAAACAGTGTGTTGGTTCGATTCCATAGCCTAACATCCCTTACAGTAAGACAACAAACGCCCTACGCAACGTCCTAGCTCGGGTTCCTCCGACAGCGCAAGGAGGTCTGCTCAACCAGTATTTCACGACACTCACAGAAAAACGAAATCCTCAAGTAGCGGTCGAAAGAAACGTGTGAAAATATTTAAAGAGCTTTGAGACAATAAGTTGTGGGAAACGAATCGAATGGGGGAAGTACCGGGAACCGCATAATAAATCGTATCAACGGGTCCTATAGAATATGAAAGATTAAACAAAGATCTCTTCTTTTCTATCTGCACATCAACCATCTAATGTATCACCTTTGAGTTTCTAATCAACGGGTTCCTTATATAAAAAACATCACTCATGTTCTTTCCTCACACCAGGCCTGCTTGCTGGCCTTCGCTCATTGAATGAATTCGATAACCAATCAACTTTTGTGCGACGCTTCTTACCTTTCTGTCGTCAGTGATAAGTTAGCCATATACAGTTATATGATTGTGCCAAGGCGATGTCTGTTATTGCTAAGTTTCTGCATGGACACGTTGATTTGTCACGCTCAACTTCTACACCCCTCAACAAAAAACTGCTTTCACTAAAATGGAACCGATAAACAATGGTGATTTCGATATTCTATGACAAGTGTGTGCAATACTCAATTACATGCGATCTACTTTCTTTGTTAATTACTTTTGGGACTTCAAAAGACAACTGCATCAGCTTGCTGGTTGTATTTCATTACGTGATGACTGCACGTAAATCTCGGTAACTTCCATTCTTACGAGACTCCGATTTCTTCCAAGCATATGGGGACATTCTGATTCACGTTCTCTCACATTTTTGACGTATTTTCAAGCTTTATCACTCGTTATTTTTACACTTCTACTTCACTTTATTTTAAATGTCGCCTTAGCAATTGATAGAGCTTCAGGTCGATTAAGTTAATAATAAAAGATGAAATGCTAACGCTTTCAGCATTGATCGATCCGAGGGATGCGCAGTGCATTTGGTTTTGTTGAGCAGCGTTCAATGTAACCGAACGCAAATCTGGCCTTTATAATCGCAGTATTCTACCGCCATATCAAGTCACTGCTGTCCTCTGAGTCAGGTGTAGTACCATTTGTCGATGCGGAGCATGTAGATGTTGGTGAGTTCAGGTAAAAGGATTGGACCAACGATCACTGTGTATGGCAGAGCACCTTTAACCCGTCTGTCTAATTGTGCTACACAAGCACATCTTTGGTATTTCACTCATGTTGGCTATCATCCCAATGATCGCCAAGTGACTAGAGCGAAGCGACAATGAAATTTTAAATCTTTCCTACTCGCCTTAAAGAGTTAGCCTAGCGGGCTTCCCTCGTGTAGGGGAATCGTTTAGCATCATGCCTTTCTTCTAGGCTTTGACGAGGTAACGTTTGGGCCGCTGTTTTTCTGTTGTGCGTTGATATACCCTAATTATCCAGTCGGTAACAGCTATCGTCCATCGATTGTCATGGTTAGTGTATCATGTGTCCGGTCGACCTTGTCTTCGATAGCCTGGAGCGCAAACGGCGTCTCCAATGTTCCACCGTTGAATGGGCGAGAACATAGATTCTTTCTCTCATTAGAGAGATAACAGAATACTTTTCGTATCCGACTTTTCAAGTGAGCGCATAAAGTCGTAATCCTTTATCGCGCCTACTTAGCGGCCAGTTCTGTTGCATATTTTGAATCAAGGAGAATCATTTAGGGGTAAAGGTGGGTACGGAAGCGGATGTTCATGTTATCCGCACCACATCGCTGATGCTTAACGCTCCCCACTTTACTCGCTTTCTCCTGCTCGATTCTGGAGCTGGATCGCTCTCATCATATCGACTTTCTGACTTGATTAAACGCGACTGGGAGCATTCAGGGCTATTTTCTGTTCAAAGTTAATAAGGTAATTTAGAACCACTTCTTTCCTCATGAACATTTCTGTGGATATGGTCGAGGAGCTCACCGACGCAGTGGTTAGAGGTGGCTCTGCGTCGCACACAAGTTCGATATTTCGATCTCGCGCCCGTTGCCCATTGAACCTTCCATCTCTACGCGGCTCAGTTAAATTGGTACTAGAGTTTTCTACAAAGATAAGCAGCGCTGATGTGATACACGGTAGGCCACCGTGAGTCTCTTGTACAGGTCAGATAGCATTTAATTACCTCAAACGAAGTTAGAGATTGAAGACGAATGCACGACGCATCCCTCAGGGAAGATCAACGTCGAGAAACTCATGGTTTTATCTTGTATAGTTATGAACCAATCCCTCTGGCAAGCGCTATCAAAGTAGGTTAAACTTCCTTCTTTTTATCTAATGCTTGGTAAAATGCGAAAGTGGTGTGCTTGTCGGATATCAATTTTCACTCCCATAGTGTGTTTGGTATGACCTTCTAAGGGGTAGAAGCGAATAATTTGGTGATAAGGTAGCCTAATCAGAATGCTCTTCCGACGCCGATTTGATATTAATAAGAACGGATAGATTCTTAGTTGCGAAACTTTATGAGCTCAAGAAAAATGCTTATGTTCTGTGTGAAAACGCCTGTGAGAAATAGATAGAGCAATCCTCTATTCTCGCCAAGGCATCAATAAGTCTTGTTATCGTTGATTTTTCCTAAATCTGAATCTCTGCCTAAACCGTGCTTGATCAGATAACTCTTTCTCCTTCAGCATTCTGTCAATGCTGTTTAGGGACGACTCAAGGCGAAGGGCTTATAGAACACAGACAGCAAGCAGATTGGGCGATAATTGTCGATGTCCGGGGGACTTTTTTCTCTGAGTAGTGACAAAGTTACAAATGGTCTTCCTTGCTTTCTGACAGGTAACATGTGAATGGCCCCCGCCATTGTGTCAACGAGAGAATTTGGAAAGTCTCCAGGTTCTACTTATCCTATCCAGACCAAAATTCATCACCACCGAAATGGTATGGCGGATAAAAATTCAGCCTTCTTTATTCCGTATGGCGGCAAAAGGACGTGGTTATCGACGAGATCGAATAGCAATCGCAGATAATCTTCTCCGTTGCTTTTCTAGAAGCTGTGAGTGTTTCGGCTAGGCATTAGAGCTTCGGCTCTAATTGGTGTCTTCTCTCTTCAAATTCTTCTATCACTTCTCTGTAGCATTCTACGAGCTTGTGCTGAGCTGGAAGGTGCCTGTAGCTCGTGGGACCCCACGTGAACCTGTCAGCTGAAGTGATCTTAGAGATAAACATCTCTTTGTAACTTTCGCACTCTCGGCTTTCACAGTATTAATGTGATGTCTGATAAGCCGGTCGTATTCCTCGTGATGTTGTCATAGTTGTTACTTTTTCATCTTTGGAGAACAGATTAACCATACGAATAAATCTTGGATTACGATAGTTTTGAGATTCTATTGTTCAAACTTAGCGGCTTCTCTTCATCAACCGTGAAATATGAAATGTTGCGCGAAAAAGACGACGTACACATTTCGAACAACAGTGTCATTAAATGATCAAAACCTTAGATTTACTATGATGTAGTCCACTTCTTTATAGTACTGTCCATTAGAAGCGAGACTCTCATGCCTACCGATGAGAGATGGGTTTGGAAAGGTGGTGTTGCCATGGACGTTTTCGATCTTCATGAAATTAAGCCTTTCATTCTGCTTCCTTTCGTCACGGGGTTATGATCTTCAAGCGATCTTCTAGGTCCAGTTTCTAGGCTAAAATCATAAACGATGACTTAGAAGATTGTTGTTTTCTATGTCAAACTTTTCTACGCCCATATAGAATTCTTCCACTCGGTCTTTGTCATAATTTGATGCTGGTGCGTAAACAACGAAGGTGGTCACGGTTGATATTGACCCATATCGTAAGAGTTCGGTCCGCGTTTTTAGTGCTTTGAATATATTGATGTTCATAACTAAACGCGCTGAAGAGTACACCACGCCTTCGTTCGAGAAACAGTTCCTCTTCGATGTCATAGACAGTGTGATATGGGTAGCGTTTTCTCGTCTCATCAAAATCGATGGCATCGTACCATATACTTCTTGTCTATATTATCAAGTCCTATGCAGATAATTCGTTTTCAGATGTACGTATGTTATACATAAAGATCTTCACCTCAGTCGTTCGCTGATTAGGCAGCTCAAAATGCTTGCAAAGTCTCCAAGAGGTCCTTACGTACCCTTCGTTGCCAAGACTACCGTATTGGAGGTTTTTCATAGTAAGGAGGAATGAGGCCCGTTTTCTTTAATGTGCTCAGCCTTTGTCATACCCTGCGTATGACTTACTGAGTTTCAAACTGAGTGGGAGTTAAGTACTCACGGGCAGCTTTCCAGTCTCTCCCAGAAAGTTTACGAATATCTCATTTATTGGAAGTGGCTCTAACCGTCTCCCATGAACTTCCCAGCAGCTTTGTAGCAAACTTTCGCTCATGTCTGACTTTTTGAAGGAAAAGGATTTTACAAATTGGCACTCCAGAGACACCATCCCCTGATGTTTCTCTGGGAGGCTTAGGGTAACTTTTGATGTTGTGTTCAATTCCCCTGGAGACGCTCTAAGTGCCTTCATAGCTAACCGGGAGGTCTCTCGGTGAGGGAGATTCGTTGTATTTATGACGTATTATGGAAAGACATTGAGTAACAATTCAGATCATTTGTCAGTTATTTATGTTCAACACTGTAATTGATAAAATTAGTGGAAAATAACGGACACAACATTAGCTTTCAGAGGAAAACATGCCTGGCGACAACTGGTATAAAGCGGGAGATCTGCTTGCGGACTGTGGTAAAAATGGTGCTAAGGAAGTTCCACATTTTGACACAGGACTTTGTGACTTATACACTTAGACACTAGTTATTGAAGTATCTAAGTTTAATAAAATGGTTTTACGACTTCTATATTTTCAATAGTGTGAAGTTCTGCCAGTGGGTTATCTGATATCCATCATCGAAAAATTTTCAAATGGAACATTCAGTAACTATGATATGAAATAAGAGGAGAGGGAGAGGGTGGGGATAGAGAGGAGAAGCAGGGTAAAGCTCGAGTGCTTAGCAATGCAAGCAATCATGAAACAAAGTGATAGGTCGAATCCCTCGTACACACTGTCTTCCATTCAACCAACAAACACCTTCAATAACGTATTGACTCGGGCTTCTCCTAAATTGCAAGGTGATTTACGCAACTAGCATTCCGCATCATTCTTGAAAAGGCCAAAATCCTTAATGGCGGCTGAAACGACACACGAAATGTTTTAGAGAGCTAAATGTAGAATTCGTCCAAGGAAGCAAAAACAATTATTACTGGATGCACTGGGATCAGCAAAGCAAAATGTGATGACGAGTCCTGTGTGAAAAATGTCACAGTGTCTACTTCTTGATTGCAATTTTCTCTCATCTCTTATCATGCCCAGAAATAACCGCTTCGATTGAAAATCGAAAACGAGTGAACTGTTTATAAAAATGATGCGAACTTAGCATGTGATGCCACATTGAGGCATTCATCGCTAGCAAGGCTCTGCGTGATGAATGCCTTCATGTGTGCTGATATGATAGTGCTTGTGGAAAATCATACACGCCGCCCTCATTGGGTCAATCTTCGACGAATGAAGTAAAAACAGCAAATTAGTTTCTTCAATAAAATTAGCAAAGTGAATTAAATTGATTCAATGAAGTAAATACAATAAAGTCATCACTTAGAGGTTGGAAGGAGATCGTCCTACATTTATGGGTATTTTACTAAATATGCAAATTTCATAACACGCATCATACGTAATATCTCTTTATACAAGGTTTACCTTTTTGGAATTTATGATGGCAACAGGTTGAAACTGTAAACCTGAATGATAATATATGCTTGAAATGTGAAGTATAGAAGGTCCAAGTCGATCGGCCAATGCACCAGTTGAAACAGTGGTTCATTGGATCGTTGTAGCTGCTGAGAATGTATTTGGTTACGTGGGTTTTTTGAGCAGCACCTCAAACTTGATAATTAAGGATTTGTGTACATAACACATCATCAGAGCACCGATAAATAACAACAACAATGGCAACTGGTGTTAGCAAATAATGGGTATGTACCACAACGATGAGCTGTCATATGGGAAAAAT